>VSMA01000020.1:0-22500 GCA_009194965.1 Coniochaeta sp. 2T2.1 | reverse complement strand
GGCTTGAGGGTTGAAATGACGCTCGAACAGGCATGCCCGCTAGAGTACTAGCGGGCGCAATGTGCGTTCAAAGATTCGATGATTCACTGAATTCTGCAATTCACATTACTTATCGCATTTCGCTGCGTTCTTCATCGATGCCAGAACCAAGAGATCCGTTGTTGAAAGTTTTAACTTATTTGTTTTTTACTCAGAGATCCACTATAATACATGAGAGTTTGTGACCTCCGGCGGGCGCCCCGCAACCCCCGGGGGGGAAGCGGCGCTGCGGTCCCCCGAGGGGTCCCGCGCCGCCGAAGCAACTTGGACGAGTTCGCGATGGTTTTAAGTAGCCTTTCGGCTTCTTGTAATGATCCCTCCGCTGGTTCACCAACGGAGACCTTGTTACGACTTTTACTTCCTCTAAATGACCGAGTTTGGATAGCTTTCCGGCCCTGAGTGGTCGTTGCCGACCTCTCTAGGCCAGTCCGGAAGCCTCACTGAGCCATTCGATCGGTAGTAGCGACGGGCGGTGTGTACAAAGGGCAGGGACGTAATCAACGCAAGCTGATGACTTGCGCTTACTAGGGATTCCTCGTTGAAGAGCAATAATTGCAATGCTCTATCCCCAGCACGACAGAGTTTAACAAGATTACCCGGACCTTCCGGCCAAGGGAGTACTCGCTGGCTCTGTCAGTGTAGCGCGCGTGCGGCCCAGAACATCTAAGGGCATCACAGACCTGTTATTGCCTCAAACTTCCATCGGCTTGAGCCGATAGTCCCTCTAAGAAGCCAGCGTACTGCCAAAGCAATACGGGCTATTTAGCAGGTTAAGGTCTCGTTCGTTATCGCAATTAAGCAGACAAATCACTCCACCAACTAAGAACGGCCATGCACCACCACCCACAAAATCAAGAAAGAGCTCTCAATCTGTCAATCCTACTTGTGTCTGGACCTGGTGAGTTTCCCCGTGTTGAGTCAAATTAAGCCGCAGGCTCCACCCCTGGTGGTGCCCTTCCGTCAATTTCTTTAAGTTTCAGCCTTGCGACCATACTCCCCCCAGAACCCAGAAACTTTACTTTCGTGTAAGGTGCCGAACGAGTCAAAATATAACATCGTCCGATCCCTAGTCGGCATAGTTTATGGTTAAGACTACGACGGTATCTGATCGTCTTCGATCCCCTAACTTTCGTTCCTGATTAATGAAAACATCCTTGGCAAATGCTTTCGCAGTAGTTAGTCTTCAATAAATCCAAGAATTTCACCTCTGACAATTGAATACTGATGCCCCCGACTGTCCCTATTAATCATTACGGCGGTCCTAGAAACCAACAAAATAGAACCACACGTCCTATTCTATTATTCCATGCTAATGTATTCGAGCATAGGCCTTCTTTAAGCGATCTAATTTGTTCAAAGTAAAAGTCCTGGTTCCCCGACACACCCAGTGAAGGGCATGCGGTTCCCCAGAGGGAAAGGCCCGGCCGGACCAGTGCACGCGGTGAGGCGGACCGGCCAGCCAGGCCCAAGGTTCAACTACGAGCTTTTTAACTGCAACAACTTTAATATACGCTATTGGAGCTGGAATTACCGCGGCTGCTGGCACCAGACTTGCCCTCCAATTGTTCCTCGTTAAGGGATTTAAATTGTACTCATTCCAATTACAAGACCCAAAAGAGCCCTGTATCAGTATTTATTGTCACTACCTCCCCGAGTCGGGATTGGGTAATTTGCGCGCCTGCTGCCTTCCTTGGATGTAGTAGCCGTTTCTCAGGCTCCTTCTCCGGGGTCGAGCCCTAACCCTCCGTTACCCGTTGTCACCACGGCTGGCCAAGACCCAGCCGTCGAAAGTTGATAGGGCAGAAATTTGAATGAACCATCGCCGGCGCAAGGCCGTGCGATTCGAGAAGTTATTATGAATCACCAGAGAGCCCCGAAGGGCATTGGTTTTTAATCTAATAAATACATCCCTTCCGAAGTCGGGATTTTTAGCATGTATTAGCTCTAGAATTACCACGGTTATCCAAGTAGTAAGGTACTATCAAATAAACGATAACTGATTTAATGAGCCATTCGCAGTTTCGCGGTTCAAGCCGCCACCATAACCAAGGTGGACGGTTCTTCTTCTGGGGTTCTACTGCCCAATAGGATACCTTCTGGCGGATATTGTATGCATATCCTCCACCAAGCATTGGCCACGCATCCTGCACAAGGGTAGTTCGGGACCCGAAATTGTATCGCGGGGGAAGTGGATAGGCGACAGAATATCGTGTCATCATGTCGAACTCAATGCCATTGACTTTGGGCGCTGACGTTTAAATCTGCGAAGTGAAGTCTCGATGACTCCGGCGTCTTGCCGTGACGGTACCGTTCTTAGGGACGGCCGAAGCAGAAGTGCCATCAATTATGGCTCTGCTGGATTTGGGGGAATTGACGGATGACGCGCTGACGCCACAGGAAGCTTTCAAACATCCGCGCGCTACGCGGTCAATGCGCATGTCATTTCGATTCGACCCATTTCAGTTACGCAGTAGCGTACTGTACTACGTCGGGCAGCACCTGGTCTTCCCACAACGGGCTTGAGGTAGCTGCAGCCAGACAGCTGTTTCTTTTGGTGGGAGATGCCGTCAAGGTACGTAGGTTGGGTTCTCGCAACGCAGGCATTTTGCTAGGCTTGTATGGAAGATCTCGTAGGATTGAGAAACCAGATGTTGCCGTTCTCCGCGCGGATTATAGTCCAACTCGTACTCCAGCTCGAATGATTGTGTCGTGATCTTGCATAATGCCCAGAGCACCCTGCTGACAGACATATACAGATTATGGCTCTGAAGATCGCATCGAATCCAAGCAGGGACTTGTGGGAAGTGACCGCTGACTCTGTCGCTGTTTGGCCACATGGTGGAGATTCGCTATCATCTTGCTTCTTTTTCATACGCCGTTCCGGAGCAGATCCAACGAGACGCGGTCGTTTCCAACAGTGGGGACCAATGCTCCGGGGCATACACGCCACAGCTTGTACTTCCACGCCACAGCTTGTACTTCCACGCCACATCTTGTACTTCCACGCCACAGCTTGTACTTCCACGCCATCGCAGTTTCCGGCGTGCCGTACTCTTCATGACTACTTTTCCCCATTCCCTTAGCACCGTCCGACCTGCATTACCAATCTGGTGCTGAGCTTATAAACAGCACGGTGCCGCAAATCGAGAGGGTCGAAGGCTCAGACACTGCCGTGGATAATTAATCTTCCGGTCTACTCAGTGTTCGTAACTCCATCAGTACCATCAGTACACGTCTCGCGACATTGGGCCAGATACTGCAGAACGCATGTGATGGTGTACACTCCGAGCGCGGAGTCTGCCGAACCGATGGTGGTTCGCGCCCACGTTGGTAGCTCTGACAGAGGGGGAGGATAAGTGCACGGGAAGGGTGGCATGGCAGGGAATAGTAGAGAGGCTGGAGAAGTGGAACATGGGTAGGGGAGGAGTAGACCAAGCAGTGGCGATCGACTTAAAGTCCGCTTGCCATCTTTTGTAGTGCTGTCAGGTACCGGTGATAACCCATTAATGTGTTCATTGATTGTCCCCTCTCCGTATCTTGTGAAACGTACTGAGAGATTTGCCCGCAGTGACTTTCCCTTGGCCTTGTCCAAGAATGACAACCTCATACTAGCAAGTTGCCGTTCTCATTCTCCGCTCCTCTGGAAAAGACACTCCAGCCGCCGCCAGCGAGTGCCGCTCCTGGGCCAGACCGGTACGACAAGTCGCTTGCGCCTGTGAGAAAACAACCGACTCTTTAACCGTAACGAGTAGGACGCCGTGGCGGAAAAGGTCAGACAATGTTGTTTGCGTTGTAGCACCATCCCTGTTGCTATTAGACGATGACGGAACTGTATAGTTTGTTGCTACCGAAACTAGCGAGAGTGGACCGTGGAGATATACATTTCACGGATTCAGTGACGCTTCAAAGCTGTGAAACGCGGGGCAAGATTGCAGTACGAGTACGTCACCATTATCTAATTATTCACAAATCCATCGATATTCCCGCTGCCTGTCATGAGTGTACCTTCGCAACTACCAGCACCAACAACGTCTGCGAACTACGTTGTATTATCAAAGCACTCGTAAGCAGCCCGAGACTTCCCCCAAACCGGACCGTCCTTTCCCGGCAATCCACGTCATAAGAGTTGACCATAGTTAAACCATTGAAATCGTAATTGAAGTCGGGTAGGTCTAACATGACCTTGTCCTTGGAGCGTCGCTAGAGATCAAATCATGCTTATACGTCTTGTGCCAGGATTTGGGAGGCTCAAACGACTTGCAATCTAGAAGCGGCATTCTTCGCCTTTATCAACGTCATTGTTAGTCTTTCAGTGCAAGACGGCGCGTTAGCGCCAAGTCTGAACACTATCACACGAGTCTTTCAGGCGAGGAATCGGAGCCCAGTCAAGGGCATCACCACTCCGGTGGAAGAGGGGATGGCTGAAGAGGCCCGTTACGTCCTGTCTCGAGTCCCAATCTACACTTCGGTGGAACTGAACAACCGAGTAACTTCACATGACCGACAATGGCCGTCCTTCTATCAGCTGCGGAGAACAACTACTCCTCGACCTCGAGCATGCGACGGTTACAGCCGAAGTCGAATACAAGACAACAGTCGGCAGACTCTTGTGTTTCAACGTCAGCAAACAACAGATTTTCCGTTGCGTCGGATAACCCAGAGGCCGCGCATTTAGGGTGTCTACCGGCTGACGAGCGAATATACCTGGCCCAATACAACGACATCGGGCTTTCAAACCAGTCAGAGGACCTAGACGAAGCTCCCAGTCATCTCATGGGCGATTCATATGCCTCAAAGCCTCATGAGCACGAAACATCAGCGGCTGCGTTCTGGCCGGACCTTTCGACACTACTCGATAGGGCTGTGGATGATATCAGTCTCAAGCCACTACCATTGCGGCATGTTGACTACTTATCCTACAACTGGAGGGAGGAGGAAATCTGGGAGTCTTGGAGGCTGATAGTCTCGACGAGATACGAATACAGCAATGCAGCTCGTTTGGAGAATGCGTCGTGGAGGACATGGATGAACTCCAAAAACAGACTGAAGACTGTGTCGCCCGAGACCATTAACTGGTAGGCCGATATTTGAATAACCCGGCTTCAATGTACAGAGACTTACTCAAAACAGGCTCAAGGATCACGACGTAACCTGGCTGTATGGACCTTTGCAGAGTGGCAGTAGCAATACGCCCTCCAATGCCACCCACTCAAGCAGCGCTGGCTTATCCAAGTCAAATTCCTTCGTAAACAAGAAGTCGATCTTGAGGAAGAGAAGCATGTCAGAAATCATGCTGCAGAGGTCATTGTCGACATCCTCTCTGATTAAGCAGGCCGCTGCCGCCGTCCAGGCACAACAGAATCACGCCATCGTCCGAGTCGGGTGGCAGTCACGTCCCGTGCCAGCCTCAACTGACTACATGACATTTCCCTTCTCATCACGCAGGATTAGCCGCCAAGAGGAAGCGAACGTCCTTTCGTTATCCGGAGTCGAAACACCTAGTAGTGACGCGAAGCATATACACTTTAACGAACAAGTCGTGCAGTGTATCGCTATTGAGGTACAAGGAGGAGATGATTATGATGAGCTGGAGAAAGGTCCGTTCGTCTTCCACCGCGACTCTGATGACGGTGCCATCCTGATGAAGAGGACGAGCTCGAAGAAGCGGTCAAATCCGAAACAGTCAACAAGTGGTACCGGCGGCATGGAGAGTAAGACAATTGCGATGCTTCCGTCAACAACTCTAAGATATCCGCGGGTTACTCTAGAACCGGCAGAAACGGTTACTGAGTACAGTACATCATACGCGAGTCAGGCGACGTTCCAACCCTCGTCGCAGGAAACATTACGGCATTCGAAGCCGTCGCGAGACGTTTCGTTGGCGGCCGACGACGACGAGCATGAGGAGCACGAGGATCAAGACGAGGACGACGGGCCGACTCCGGGCTGGTGCTCGAAAAGCAAGGTCGGCGAAGGCTCGTCTTCCGGAGGTCTTGAGCTGTCGACACCGTTCAGCAGCCCCAGCGCACAGTGGACGGGCATGTGTCGTACGGAGTCGGGCATACACATGCCATATCAGGAGGGCAGAGAAGAACCAAGGTCGATCAGCGAAGGCGTCTTCCGCCGCGTTACCGATAGCGTAAATAAAGCCCGGGACGTCGCCCACGTTATCTGGAACGTGGGTTGGAGGCAGTGATGGTGCCGTATGATAGGAAGGAGAACCATCTCTTATTGAGGAATGGGTTGTCTTTCAGCAGCGGGCGGCTACTGCTACTATACTTCACAGGCCATAACCGACGGAACTTTGACTCTTACCCCAGCCGAACCTATCCATGTTCCAAATGGCGCTGGCCTCTATTCCCGCGATCAGTACGTTGTGCCAGTGTTAGCGACGGTGGAACCCATTTTGACGTATGCCGATCTTCAGGTCATTGTAGGGAAGGCGGCTCTCGCTATGAAGGAGATTGAAATTTTAAGGCTTGTGGTCCATGACGACTCACACCTCTGCAGAACCCTTTCACATGTCGGACTGTTTCGCTGCCCCTTCGTTGGATCGATTATCTAGAATGTGGCCAGCCCGAGCTACCGTCGGTCTCACCGAGTTTACAAATCTCCCTTGTCTACCAACGGAACTTCGCCTAAATGTATGGCAGAATATTCAGGCTTTACTACGACGCTAGTGAACTTGCGAGGGTATCTATTTCACCAGCCGCACTTCGCATGACCTGTCGGGAAAGTCGTGAGGTGCACTTGAAACACGCTGACAACTTCGAATTCTACGAAACTGCCTGGAGATACTTCGAAGATGGCTACGACTGGCAAGTTCAAGCGACAACAACATATCTTACCTATCAGGCTCGACCGCGACTTCGTTTACCTCATATTGATGAACTACCCCCACCACTATTAGGAGAATTGGACCACAGCGCAGGTTGGGTCACTCAACCTTACTTTAAACGACTCACAAATATCATTTTACCCAAGAGTGCACTACAACAAGTCTCAGGGCTGCTCAACAACAAGCGCCTGCTACAGGATCTGCAGGGGGTACGGCTGGTTTTACGGGAGAATATAGACCAATATTCTCCTGAGCCGGGATCAAGGTTCGGGCGACATTGCCCTCTTCATCACCACCAGTTATTTCCGTCAGAGTACTACCGAGGTTCCTTTCTGTTGCTACAGCCGGAAGAAGGGAAGAAGCTTTGTCCCGAATGCGACTGGTAAACTGACAACTGGTACGACCGTCCAGACATAGGGCTCGGGGAATCAGAGTTCAAGCTTTCGTATGACGCTAGTCTTGGTCCATATCCTTGACTCCACCATCTAAAAAGCGCTGAGATTCCAGTAATTCGCTAGGTCAGGGAGCAAAAAGATCGACAGACCTCTGGAGACACCGATGGAAGCTCTGTTCAGGGTAATCAGTGCCTGAAACGGACTGTGATAGGCCCATACTCTCATTAAGGGCATCAATATGGTTCTCTTTAGTAGGAGCATACCTATACCTAACGTTAGTCTCTGTTGTGATCCTTCAAATGTAACAATTGTCGGTGTTGGCGCGGGTTACACTGAGCCCATACGAGGATGTCTTGTGCAGTGGCAAACGATGCTTCCGTATACAAACTACTGCATTTGCTCCCCGATCCCGTCTAGGTACACCGGTCTGGTCCCTAAGCGGAATTGATCTACAGTTCAAGCCAAGCTGAGCTGTTCAAACTTCAATAGTCTTGCAAAGTGACGCACCTTGCTTCCCGTAGCACTTGACTGTTGGCATATGCGCACTTGAGGCCAGATATGCTCAGTGACGTGGAGGCTGAAAAAAGGGGAGATTGCACCACTTGTTCCTTCTACCTCAGCAGCTAGGAATCGCCTAATTCTGGGAGGTGTGGACCAAGTGCACTGGACGACATCGTGGAACACTTGTCTCAGCGTTTGTTTGGCTGTATCATTGTCCATGGAGCCCCCGCCATACGCTAAAGCGCAGTCTAATCTATAACACTATGGCGGGAAGCTACGTGTCACTTGGCGGACGGAACACTGTGTTGAGAATGGCGAGTCTCAGATTACGTCATATGACGGAATTTCCCGACCCCCGGTAAGCAACTTGTAAGCATATGCCAGAAAGACTCCCAGCCGCATTGCAGCTGATAGAGCTCGATGTGCGTTTGATACGGTCCGATGTGATCGACGCTACAGTAGCGCTAAGCTTATCCAGCGGACGTAGACTCCAAAAGCTTGTTTGCCACCATGCGGGACAAGTTGCGGGGAAGCACCGGAACCAAGTTTCGAGCTGGACGGTGTGGAAAACCCGCCCCATCAACGCTAAAATCCACAACCAGCTGAGTGAAGCGTCCTTGGTTCCACTTCATGTCGATCGCTTTTACACTAGCAATTCTTTGGCGATGGCTGCAGGTGGTCGGAGTTTAGGGCAACAGATACATGGCAGACGGTTGCCGGTGCCTCGCTGATTCTCATAGGGTAATATTTGTCCGCGACCAAGTTCTAGCATTAGAGAACTGCATAAAGCGGCAGATCGCATGAAGAGGCAGTACGGCATAGAGCAGCACTCGACTTGCCCGACAACTCTTTCCCCAGAGATCCTAGAGATGCGTAGACGTGTACGACGGCCGGCGCTGTGAGTATGCTAACTGCTGTAGCTTGCTTGGGCGCTTCGGTTTTTCCACGTGGCATCATTACGGCGCTCCCAAGCGTTGCTGCCACGTCTGCACGCTACGTGTCGCGACTGACCGAGCACGAAGAGAAACCTCGTCTCCATTGCCCGGTCTTCCACCGCGACGTCGAATGCGTCTCAATCGCTCTGTGGTCCGATCCATGATCGCAGGGGTGAATTCCGCACCTGAGTGGCTAGTCTGCCAGTTCTGCCGAGACCAGTACCAGGTCGATCGTGCTCTCTGCGTCGCCTGATTGCCATGTCATCGTGCCCCGTGGGAGCAGGCTGCAGAGGGAGTATTCGTCTATTAGATTGATAATCAGGTCTCCTTCGCCTTGTCTCAGTAGTGAGACCTCGTCTCCCGCCCAGAGCTGGTCGTGGCGGTTGAAATCGCCCACTAGGATGATGTCCGTTCTGCTCCCCGTTCCGTCTCGAAACCTCCTTATCAGTCGGCCGAGCTCCCTCACCGCTACTTCCAGTGCTTCGTCACTGCCACCCTCGACGTAAACTGACACCACCAGCACTGCACGGTCGGCAAGCCGGATCCGTGCCGCTGTGAGATCTGCCGATGGTGCTGGAATTTGCTCAGCCTCCATGTCGCTTCGTATCCATAGCATGCTCCGAATCGGCCATGCCGTATCCCCCCTCGTTGTTGGTATTAGCTTCGTCCAATTGTGATGTCCCATTGGAACTGTCACCACTGCGCCATCTATCGCCCTCACATATGGTTCAGAAATTGCCAACGCTGCATAGTCCTTGAGTGCCTCGTCGTTGAGCAGGCTCTGCTGCACCTCCCTCCGCTTATGGACATTAGTCGAAGGGATCCGGTTGAACGTGCGGTAGCTGCTATGCAGTTTGGCTAAATAGCCGGTCCCGTCAGAGGACACAGCTTGGCGGCGTGTTTGTTCAAGTCATCTTCGCCGTTCAAAATACATGACTTGTTGAAAGGTGATGAGGTGATACTGACACTCATCAAGAATGCCGTGTGTGGCTGACCTCTGTGTCCATGCGCGGCGTACCGATGAAGACCACACTAGCGTAGTTCACAGTGACTCGTCCATCGGCGGAACGGACGGCATTGATATGAGGACAATCCCCAAGGCAATCCATAGGAAGGTTGTAAAGTTGGCGATCAATCTAGTAACCAATCTCCCTCCTCAATCCCTTATCGGTTGGCTGGCTGAGTATTCATAGTTTGGTGGAGGGGAGGAGCCAGGGCCGCTGGACGCCGGTAACTCGACCGCTGCTACGTGCATACGGTGTTGTTGTTGCATGTCGCCAGGTAGAGAAACAGTGGGGCTGATTCCAAAGTTAGCAACGGATTCCATTTTCCTAGAGAGAGGGAACCTTACTAGTATCCCCGCGCCCCGGTCGCTGAGACACCCATGACCGGACCTTCTGGGTGCAGATATGTGTGTTGGTTTGGGCTCCTAGGGGGCGGTGACGAGGCGCAGGTGTGTGGGCTGCCGGTCCGGGGATCACTACCTATTGATCCTGAGTTGTGATGCGCCGGGTAGTTGTGCCTGGGACTTCTACCGTCCGGAGCGTACTGAGCCTCTAACATTGGCGGCGGCGGCTCCGTGGCTGCGCTCCTGCGGTATCCCGTGTGCAAGGCACCTCTACATCCGCATAGGAAGCCCATGGCACCGGCAAGTACGAGCACTGCCGTGCCACCAATAGCAATGCCTGCAATGGCGCCGGCACTCAAATGATGATTGCCATGGTTGGTACTGCTATTAGCACCTCCAGGGTATCCGGTTGCTATTGGCGATTCGGTCTCGGAGGGCCATGGGTCACCGGGTGTCATTTGAAAGGTGGCGCTTTGTGCGTACTGCATCTGTAAATCAAAGTTCTGGGTTGAGTTTGGATTGACGACGCCAATCATGTGGTGCTGGAAGCATGACGTTGGGGCGGTACAGTAAAAAAATATCGGGTCGGTATTGTTGACGCGGACTCGGTACGCTGGAAGCTACAGAGTATATCAGTACCCTGGATACATGACATTATCCTGGCTGTCAATGGACTTACGTTATTCGAGATAACCTGAGGTGATATCTGGCCACTGAAGAAGCCCACCCGATTGACACCCAAGTCCTCGTATGGTATACATGGAAACCCGAAGTCTGCTCTCGCAACTGTGTGACCTCCAGGATAGAAGCGGAACTCTGCCAATCCCACATCAGTGATATCGAGGTTTGGTAAGAAGGCATACAAGTTTTGTTCGTACCTAGTATGGATCCAACTGTAGCATTGATGTTATTGGGAGTGAATTTGAAGCCTTCAGCTCCAGCCGCGATTGTCTGAGTTGGCACGCCAGTGTTTGATACTGTTGGTGTCGCCTGCCTCACTTCCGGCCAACTTCCATCGACTGCTTCCGTTGGTTGCCCATCAATTCTGGTAGCAAGGGCAGCTATACCAGCCATTATCGATGTCGAGAACATAGTATGGCTGTTTCGTCCAACCCAGCTTCACTTCTAGTGTAGAGGACCTTGTGGTGTCTAAAGAATAATTAACAAATAACAGGTTGGCAAATAAGACAGATGGGAAGTAAAAGAAAGTGCGAAGAAGAGAACGGATGTAGTGTATCTCACTATGCCAGAACTTTTGGGAGGGGAAAGTAGCTCCAAGCCACGCATGATATGTGAGGGGTGTGTGGGCTCCGCGATTATTAATGCCAGAGACAATGATGGTTCTCGAGAGGAAATAGTTGCGTGACACTGGGCGGGCCAGGACCTCCTTCTGCAAACACATCACTAGGAAAGAAGCGCCAAGACGGGGCCACGCGATATGACTCCACATGCTGAGCTCGTACTATCATGCGAATCTCATCGGTCATACAATTGTTGGCATGCCCTCTTCCACTTTCTGGTTTGCTGTGGTGACAGGTCCAGCCACTGAAAGATCGTAAGCCTCGGTACAATATGAGCATTCGGAAAAAAAGTATATACGTGGCCTTTGAATCCACTAAAACAGTAGAGGAACAAGAAATACTTGGAAGCCCAAACACGGTGCTATACTTGTCATTACTGACAGCATGAACTCTAGCACACGATGCGTCGTAGGAACGGGGCCTCTAAGACGAGTCTTGGCGTAAGCATGTACCAAGCTGCTTGCCGGGATGGTCGGGGCCCTGAAGATCATAATGTGGCTGGCGCCAAGGCTTCCGCTAGCCCCTAGGCGTTTGGTCAGGTTGTGCTCTGCTTGCACGAACTTATCGTTCTTAGCCATTACGCAAGTATTCTCGTACCGTAACAGACTAGGAATAAGCTCTTAGCCTTTCGTAAAAGAAGCCACCTTCAATTAAACGCCTCTTTAGTCAGGGCAACAAAGTTTATTTCACCTTACTACTATGGGTTCCGAGAAGGAATATTAGTTTGCCGGCTAGAATAGAAGTCAAAGAAGTCCGTTGGGTACGCATTCTGTGAAACCTTGATTACATTAGATCATAGGATGCTGCCCGTATCCCTGTCCCTTACAGACTTGGTCCAGTGGTAGCCGGTAGCAGCGTCGTTGAAGTGCACGTGTAGCTAAAACTCAGGTGGCCTCAAAATAACAATGGATTCTTTTCAGTTCTGTATGATCGGAAGTGTTCGGGAGCATGTGACGGTTAGTGGTGGAGCTGAAGGCCAATAAGCTGTGGGAAAGTTGCATCACGCCGATAGTAGGCAGGATGTCACCCCCACTAAACAAGACCTGCGTTTATTCAGCCCACGGAAAGCCACAGGTAAGCGTGAAAGTGGCCATTCTGTCTAGCCTAACCTTGTGTAGTGCGACAGCCAACAGCGGCTGCGGAGGATAGTGCCAGATAGTCAATATAAATATTGCGTTATTCTCGCAGATAGACTATCAGAGGGCGAAGTGCGAGGATCAGAAGGTTATTCGCGAGTGGTTCGACCTCGTCCGGAATATGAAGACCAAGTACGGGATCTTGGATAACGATATCTTCAATTTCAACGAGACTGGCTTTGTGATGTAATGGCGCGGCAGATGTTGCGACGATCAATCTGACTTCAGCTCTGCAAACGCACATTGCTAACCGCGCTTTTCTCTACGTCCCCCCTCAGGAATTCTCCGGGACATCTTTTAGATCACACTTCTGCCCACCCTCACCATCAGCCACCAAGTCATCATCCGGGTCACAACACCGCTGTGTGCCCCAGAGCGGCACCCCAGCCCCATGAGGGATGCACCTCTGACAGCGGCCGAACTCGCATACAAACGGACCGCCCTCAACACAACACAACGTCCCCGTAGTGCCCCAGAGGCCCGAAACACAGGCCTCTCCCTCCATGGCGCAGGGCGCCGCCTTCTCGCACGTCCCCAGTGGCACCTGGTGTAGCCCCGGTCGTCTTGGCCACCAATCGCTAAGCGGTCGAAGGCCAGTTCAGATTCACCACCACCGCGCGATCGTGCACATGACATATGTGCAACCTCTCTCCCGCTTCCTGACAGAATGATGTTAAGGAAATGGCGAAATGCCAGCTCGACGCCTCTCTTGCCACCTATCTGTGATCTATCTGTACCCGTACTACTAACCCCGTATGTGCCGATGATACAAGCCAATCCACCTCCCATGCTCATTTCCTTCCGCGCGTTGTACACTGCCTTTTTTGTTCGGACCTAGTGGCCTCCCAGCCCGTGTCCTACTTTTCGTGGCGGTGGCTAAGTAAATGCACTGGCTGCCAAACACACCTGATGGCGTTGGCCGGCCTGCTCGCGTTTCTCCGCGGAGCTCATTGTACTTCGTTCCTGAGGCGTCATGGCTCGGCAGTGGCTGAGAGCCATCGCGCGCTTCGACACAGGATTGGGCAGAGCGAGACCTCCCGTCCAGACTCGAGGCAGGCGTATGGGCATCATTGGCCGCCATCCGTCCCTTTCGAAAGAAGCTAAGATACTAGTCCAATCGTTTGGGCGTGAGTGCAAACACCAAGCATCAGTTAATTATTGTGTCCACGAAGCTGATACTGTACGGTGTAAGATATACGGGAGTGTCTCTTCGCTATTACCCCGCAAGAAGCAAGCGACATGTTGAGTGCCCTTTACGTCGCCGTCCTTGGCTCTTTGCTGCTCAGTAGCCAGATGGTCGTGCAAGTCGATTCGCATTTCTTCCATAGGCGAGTGAGTGCATTGAGTGCACTGCAGGGCACCATGATCGGCATCTGTCCCTGTTACCAAGCCAGGATTATCGGTACCTACCTTCTACACTGACATGAAGAGACACTTTGACACTGCAGCCAGACTCGAACCATCCTTTCGAGTGTCGTGCGGAGCACATGCCCTGTAAGGGGACGGGTGACAGTATAGGTTGGCAATGAGAGGAGCGATTGTCTAGTATTAGCTTGACAATATCGGGCCAAGTCCCAGACCTGCTCGACCGAGGTAGACATTGCACGCGCGAGTCGCTCCGGAGGTAATCTAGTAGAAACATGTAGACCATCAAGATTCGTCGAATGAACGCAAGAACAGAGCTTCATCGTCTAGAGTTTTCTTGTCCCAGATTCCCTCCAAGTCTTGGACGTCGGTCAAATCGACTTCAACGATGTCATCTTCTCCGTCCTCCTCATTCCTCGCTCTTTCCATCGACGGCCACTGACGCACTTCGGACAAACATGCTTGCTCGAGAGCCACGTGGCAGATCTTGCGGTATTGGACGGCGCAGATATGCTCGCCGGGGGCTCCGAACTGTGACTGTGCTCTATCGTAGCCCTGCTGATAGACCGTCGCGGATGGGTCGACCGCGCTTCCGAGGCGGACGACGACTCCAGCAGCGGCAAGCGACAATCCGACAGTCACAGTGATCTGACCTCCTACACTGCTTCCAGCAAGTGATTCGTGCGTGACAGTAGCATTCGTGACAGTATGGAAGCCAACGACCATGTACACATCCTGCCCTCGGTCGAATGCCTGCTCGAGTCAGCGCCGCGTCGCCGGTAGGCGCGTCGCTTCATCGAACCAGGTGTCGGAATTGTCGAGAATGTAAGTCTTGACGTCCTCGGTCGTGACACGAATCTTCATTTTGGCGCGCTTTGAGAAACCGGCAGACAGTAGAGACGTCAGGGTCGAGCCGAAGCCGGAAGTACTGGAAGTATGCTGCTCGCCAGTGTACGACGCGTGGAGCGAGGTGAGCATGGGAGGTGGGCTGGCGGCTGGAGGATCATGATAGCCCTGATGTGAGTGATCGACGCTGGTCGTTAATCGGCCGAGCCTTACTGAGTTCTGTGGCAGAAAGAACTGCGGGAGCACGACGCTTACCCTCATATTGGGCTGGTTAGAGTTGGACATGGGATTGCTCTTGATGGCTGCACGCAAGGCTATATACCTGGTGCGTTTTCTGGGAGGCATCGATGGCTGTGTTTGGCATCGGTTCGGGGGCTGTGTGGCGGGCCGTGCTGATAAGCCAACACTCGAGGTCACCGAAAACAGTCGTTAAGCAGACAGCCCAACATTCTTCACGCTAAGCGAATACCTGTAATCCAAGCAAATGGCGTCGAGCAACTAGAATACGCCTCGTCTGGTCGTCGACCCTCTAGGTAGAGCACAGATAGGGGCTGAGGCATGCTACAAACTTCCGCACAGCTACCGAGTCTGCTGCCAACATTACTTTCGGACGAGCAGGCTTTGTCGCCACTTGCGTCTTCCTAATGCATAGTATACAATGTAGGCTGTGTTCACTTTCAAGTTTCAGCTGTGCGACCTGTTGGGACGAGGCCAACAGGCCTCCAGTGATAGCGTCTGCGGCATGAGCGCCGCAGCCGGCCGCCATTGGCGCTCTAGGGCTAGTGCATTGACTTCCATGCAGCTGGCTCAGCCACTTGATGCCTAATCACGACGGACGGGCTTCACAGTGCCACAAAATCAGGCGATTAAAGCGGAACATAAGCTAGGAGGCCGCCAGATCTCGAACTATAAGAACCAACAAGTATCAGACCAGCACACGCGCGGGAGCCGAGGTGTTCCGTCCTTTGTCTGCGACAATGGATCTTCAACAAATTGTTGAGCACCTTGGAATTGATGACGGAGATGTGCCAGACCTCCTTGCATCACTTGCTGTTGATGCGTACAGGAAGTACGAGACGTGGGGAACAGGGCCGATATTGATATGGCCGTGGACTTCGCGAGGGGAAGCATTCGCACAGAGAAGGCATCGTGGAGAGTTCCCTTCGTCAAGGCAGGGGATACGAGACGGCCGGAACGCATGCTCCCGATTCGACGAGAAAGCCTTCGATAGGATGATCTCGTCGTACACGCCGTCCACGAGGCACCCAGGCACGCTCGACAGCGCGCCCGGGCCACAGAAAATGCGCACGGCTCGCTGCTGATCGCCACCATGCCGACCACGCCGGGCAACGGCGATTCACGAGACCCACAGAAGCCGTCGCACCTGGGGTGATGGAGGAGACGATGGAGACGCGGCTCGCCATTTACCCCTTAACATCAAAAACGTCATAGCATGATACAGACGATCCTCAACCCGGTACTAGGGGTGCCTCTCAGGACGACGCAGTAGGCCGGTCAGAAAGGTCAAACGGACTGGGACGACTTGCTGACCTTGTTGCAGCCCCTTCATCCCCGATATTCCTCGCGACTCGTAGAACGAGTGGATCCTGATGTTGCCGCCGTGCAAGATTGTCTTGAACACCTCGTTGATATTGTCCGGCACTTCGCTATTCACCACTTCAGCGTCTCGATCCGCTTCTTGCTCGAAACAGACACTGAACCCGGCCGCTACTGTAGGTCTCGCCCGAGAAAGCTACACCAGCAGCCCCGAAATAATTTGTCATCAGGAGAAAGACTATGTTCCTCCTCCTTCGTCCCCGACACCTCGGCAAACCCCGCCTTCTGTGTTCTCTAACTGGCGGGCATGCCGTGTAGCGTCCCTTATCTACATAATTATATTTGAAATTCGCCGACTTGCCTTGCATCCTTCCTTAAAGCACTTGCGAACTGTCTCACCAGCAAGCCGCCGGCCATACAGAACCGAACTAAGTCGCTACTCATCTTCTGGTCCCTGGGTCACAGCTCTTGCTGGCGCTGTCGTCTAGTGCGTTTCATTGCCTTTGGATAGTCTTGCCTTCTCTCACAATTACGGATATGGGCCGGTTATATGCGAGAGACAAAACCCAGAGCTTTATGAACCGTATCGAGAAGGTTGCCATAGTTGGCGTGAGTTCCCGTTGGGCTCATGCGCAACAACAAGGTGGACGGTTTTGATACGCTGGGGCGCTGCTGGCTAATTGCCTCTCTCCATTAGGGAGGGACAAGTAGGACATAGGAGGTCACGTGATCTAGCCCTTGTAGCACCAGGGACCCTGACGTGAGCGAGGCCAGCGTCAAGCACCGCCACCACGCCTCCATTGATCTGGCCGGGAAGGTCATCAACGACGAGCACAGCCTTTTCAACGTCGTCGCCCACAAGTTCGGGCACCTCGCCAACTTCATGGTGTCAGGCGTGCTGCATGGCAAGGAGTTCAAGGCGCTCGTGCGTGGTTGGCAAGCGGCGACAGAGGTCACGACGAAGCACTCGTACTCCCTGGGCGGGTGGCGTAGGAAAACCCAGCGAGTACTTTGAAGCCTCTAGTACTTGGGCTTTCCATGTCCTTGTCCTCTGGCCGTTATAGAGTGACAATAGTTGACGGAGAAACTTCACATTTTGAACACAATAGAGTCTGATCTCCTCTGAGAGAGGGCCCTCATTAAGACCTCATAACTCCCACCGCGCTAGTTGATTGGCTGTCCATACAGGATCAACTCGGCTAGGGGATGGATCCACGTATATCGAGATACGAGGATCTCCGAACTAGTACCTTAGGTGATATTTCCAGATGTGGCACATCCAGAGCCAGAATTGGCAACCGCCAGAAATGGCTCTCCAGAAATGGGACCTCCAGAAATGGGAACCTCCAAAAATGGCACCCCAGAAATGGCGTATTTTCTGAGTCAAACTGGCATCACCAGAATTGGCTCTTAACACAGCCGTCTCCGGATCTATCTGTGAGGTCCTTGTTAATAATGTAAGCTCTAGTGTCCTCCAAAAAGACGCCATCATATGGTTGTGGCGTTCAGGAGCTCATTGGATGTGGCTGTGGCTTGCAGGTAAGACGATATCCAATGAGAAATCACTCAGATGGAGAATAAAGACGACTTCCTAATCAGCTGGTTGGACTTAGGGGTCCATGTTATATGTGACTACAATACTGTTATAGTTAGAACATATTATTTTGATTGAGGGAACCGTATACTGTATCCTTTTACCTGAACAGATTACATGTGAACAAACACAGACGGTCTGGTGTGAAGAATGTGGCACAGCTCTGTTTCCCATGTATCAAAGAGTACTGTGGATCTCGGTTGGAGGACTCATGGCCATGTCCGAAATGCAAATATAAGTTGCGCCTGACAATGCTTGTGGAACTATCAAAGACAAGGCGCGGGTACGGCACGACCACAAAGACCAAGGTATCGTCAGCTATGAGCAAACGTTAGAAGGCTAGCCGGGAGAGACGCTGTGTCAAGATAACGCGGCGAAAGGGTGCGTTAGGAGGTCCTCAGAAGTTGCCCTGAGTGCTGCACGATTCACATTTTTTTTTGGAGACCATTCCTTCTTTCCATATACCTGGCCTATTAGCCTACCTAAGCCAGATATGGCGGGTTCCCCATGTCACGCCACAAGGCTGTCAACGCAATAATCCGAATTAGTTTCTGCGAAAGGTGGCCTTATACTGTATAGAAGTGATATCTTTATCTTTTACTCTTGACAGTACAGTACTATATATCGTACACCATGTCATCGATATACAGTAGATAGTTCTAGGCATAATAAACCTTTCCGAACTGGCTAAAGCGAAGCCAAGATGAAGTACCTAACTCACATCCTCGCCCTCTCCGCCTCAGCACACCTATCCATTGCCCTCTCACCACGAGCCATCCGCGCCTTGCAAATCGATGGCTTCGTAGCCCAAGGCTTCCAAGGCATGGACGGCGACAAGCACCTATCCTTGTATGCTTACCCTCCGCCTTCTCTCTTTCCCCAGCTCTATACACCCCACGTCATCCTTTAACAAACCCCAGGGTCGGATACAGCATAACCCTCCAAGCCGGCGAGGGTAACGCATGGTGCTGGCCTTGGGCCGACGTCCCGGATTTCAGCATAAGCGACATCCCCACCACCGTCTGTCAGGCAGACCACACGGTGAAGTGGTCCTTCATCAAGACAGCCGATAGCAATTACAACTTTACCGTGTCGTGGCAGTATACCGGCCACGGACACCTCACTGGGTCGTATCTGGTCCCCAGTGAGCAGGTACAGTGCGTTACTGGACCCCTGGGCCAAGCGGGGCAGGATTATGTTGGTCCGACGAGCTTTAGTATTGATACTGTGGATGTGTTTGGGTCGTGGTAGGCTTTGACGATTGTTTTGGGAGAGATGGTACATCGTCGATAAGCATCATGTCAGTGGAACAGCCTTGCCGGAGATGAGGAGCATGAAGGTGATCGGAACGTCTAAGGCTGCCGCTTCTGTCCTTCCCATGCCTCAGAAGGCTTAGCGGCCACAGCGTCCTGAGCTTTGATTTGGGCACCTCGTCTCTGTTCCTTTGTCCTTCTGGCTGCACGTGTTGTGCCTTTGGATCTTGTGCTCTGCAAGAGCCCCCCTGCCCCCGTTTCGGACTGGTCGTTGACTTTGCGTCTGTCTGCTGACTTTCCTTTGCTTTATCATTCCCTTTGCCATCTATTCGTTGTCGCTTCTCCCTGGCCTGCTCGCGTTTCTCCCTGGCCTGGTCGGCCAGCCGTCCAACCTTTTGCAGAATAATCACATCCCTCGCTCGGTTATCGGCATTGAGCATGTTGTTCTTCATATTGCTAGATCCATCTGGCGTCGACATTGTGTCTGTGATTTCCGGCGGTTGAGGTGGTAGAACGGGATTACCTTTCTGTGCGTTTGGTGCCGTCATCTCTTCACTCGTTAGTCGCTCATCTCCTGCCGGCTTTGGTGCTTCTGCTCGACTGATTTCCCATCCTTGTGACAATTGTTCCCGCTCTTTCCTGAGTTCCTCTTTCTCGAGTCGGAGTTCCGCTTTCTCGTGGAGCATATCCTGGATCTCCTGATTGAGATCGTTCCTTTCTTGGGCTATTGCTTGCCCGCGCACAGCTAGTTGGGCCCTCGTCTCCTTCAGCTGCCTCTCGCTATCCTCAAGCTGTATATCTTTTTGTTTAGCTGGTTTCTGCTCTCGTCTAATTGCTTGTCCCTTGTAGTGAGTAGAGATAGTTCCTTCCCGAGTTTCGTTTCTAACTTCGCCCTCTCTGCTTGAATCCGCTGCCTATCCCGCTTTAGTTCGTCGATACGAGCTTACCGGACCTTGAAGCAATGGACATATGCATCTTAGTTCCTTAAAAACCCAAAATAGCTCCTGTTAAAGGACAACTTATCATGAGATCCGTAAGGGATCAACGCCTGCCGCAAACCACGCATCTCTAGAGTCTGATGCCCTTGGCCTGTGACTCGGAGAATTAAGGGAGGTCGAAATGGGAGGAAAGTATAGCAAGAAAACAATATATATTAAAAGACCTGGACTCGTAAGACCACCTAGAGTAAAGTGAGAATATAAAAGTGTATTATGTCCACGAAAAACGATCCAAGTAACAGATACGACCAAGGCTTAGAATCCGTAAACGACATACCGACTTGCTAGAGGCTTTACAACTCTTCCTCTTCTCGTGGGAAAGCTGCTCCACCCCCCCCCCCACAATCCTCTTAGACCTGAGGGTAATCTGATCTAGTAATTTGATCTAGTACCTTCCCGCAAGAGGAATTTTCCTGAGGTGTTTGTTCAAGCACTTTCATAGTCGTTTATCGACTCAATGTATATTTGTCATCCGTCATCTTGACTTGGGTCTCGAACCAGGAGAACAGCGAAGTATCAGCCGATGTGTCCCGATACTGCCTGCGTTCCCATACCTCTTTGTAGCGTTCAGGCACTTCAATTCCAAGTGGGGGTATGACAATGTAGTAGCACGTTGGTAAGGTTCATGAACTCGCTTCCTCAGTAATGTACAGCAACAGTCAAGCAAACTCGCTAACTGGCTATGTTCTAAGTAGCGGTTGATTTTCCTTGCCTTGTTATTGGACGTTCAATATAGGACCTGAGAAGAAGCATGCTATTGGCGGACTGGGAAAGAGAAACTAGTGATGCTAGTCTTTTGCAGCACGATAAACCTAGCACTCTGGTATCCCAAGGTAGCTGGTCTCGAGGATGCCGTCACATGCTAAGCTACTACATATACCCTCATCTCCCTTATTTCTTTTCGTATCTCTCTCCTTTCTCTCGTCCATTCTTGTCTACCATTACATATCTTCTTCAAACCTACCAACACTACATTGCAAAAAATGACCTTTTACCACTGCCATTGCACGAATAACAACTCAGGCTCTAGGCCGAAGGAGACCGCTTCGCCTCCAACCCCTGTTCTGAGGAACGTGAAGGGCGAGATTGTGATTTCACTCCACGAATTTAACGATCTTAAGCAGGAGACCAAGGCCGGGATCATGCTCGTTTACGACAAGGTCATGAACCCGAGCTTACCGGAGGGCAATTCGTACTCCAGGATTTGCAAGGCATTGCGTCTGCTCGGAGTTGGCGCTAGGAACGCTTATTCGACACCGGAGGATCTACTCGCCAGATGGGTCAACCATGCGAACAGTCTGTTGTTCAACGGGAAAACGTTTGACTCGGAAATCATTGCCTTCCATGCATCCTACCGCCACTGGGGCCTCGATGAACTAAAGGCTATCACGGCACATTGGATACAGGGGAATAACGAGGACGACCTGGTAAAGTCCTGGAGAGGAGGGTTGGAAGATAAGCGACCACACTGTGTTATATTTAGACCACAATCGAGGAGTTAAAGAAAGAGACTTGGTCGAAAGTTTAGGGATACAGGGATGTCTCAAGTAGGCTAGGGGGATTGGAAATAAGTGATAGATAGAGGAGCTGGAACGGAGTGTAATGGAAAGATGCTAAGGCGTTAGGTCTATTGATGGAGGTTGGAAATATTGTATTTTGGCAAACTGCTAGACTACAATATAGACAGACTATCAGAGCAAACCATTCCTCTACGGTCGACAGCTCATGCTAGCCGAACGCGTCGACTATCTCGTCCGAGATGAGGTTGGCAGATGCCAGATCAGGCTGGACATTGTGGAAGATCGCCTGGAAAAACAGTCAAACGAGAAATTGCCAGACCAGATCGTCAACTCTATTGACAAGAGGTAGTTAAATAAGTTGAAAAGGGGGATTTGTCGTGGATAGGAGTGCGGTAAAGTGCTCACCAGGCTCTTACAAACAGCATCCGATCAAAATACTTAGGGTTAGGGTTATCGGCGCAGTTACGCAAGGACGACTTCAACAGTTGAAGATATTTGTAGCCCGTGCACCCTTCCCTAAAGTACAACTTCCCACACCATACTAGGCAGTGATAGGTTTTTCTTCTTTTTGCTAAGGAGCTTTAGTAAGTGCGACCCTCAGTTCTAAGCATACTACTCTATCGACACGGTAGCTCCTCCCACCCTACGACCGACGGCCGACGCTCCAACCCTACTTCCTCTGGCAGCACCAACTACACCTCACGGACGCCCTATTGCGCGTATCTCCAAACAGTACTGGAGAGCACTGGAGGTGTGGCTCCCGAACTACAGCGAGCAGCGGCAGTGATCCGCGTTTTTCTCAACCGGCTATACGACTTCACTTTTTTAAAAGCTGTTATACGACTTCACAGTCGAACATATGGGCATCACCTCT